>CM021101.1:303504377-303538970 GCA_007115665.2 Sequoiadendron giganteum
ATTCTAGAAGGTTCCAAAATTTTTGTTATAAGTGGCTAGGATGTATGTAGATGATGTTGTATTCCAAGAATCTGATAGCGGTCATGTTGTCTCTTGATCTCTAGTGGTGACAATCCTATGAGAAGCTTGCTCTACAAGTATATTGTAATCTTTTGATTTTAGAATAATATATTGGGCAGATTTTCAAGTGTGGGGTTTTTATTCTAAAAGGGTTTTCCCCACGTAAATCAGTGTGTTGTGGTATGCATGATATTTATGTTTATTTCTATTTAATTTTTTGTAACTGTTAAAGATCTGTAAATTTTTGCATTTTTCTCCTCTCAAGATTACTGTAGGAAAGTGTTCCGCTACCTTAGCTTCCTTGATATTTTCAATTCAATAAATATTCATATTTACAAAATACTTTCTTACATATTATTTCCATTGTAAGAAACATATGCCTAGTGGGTGAATAACTAGGGCTCATAGGCCTGTTACAAGGGCATTCAACATTACAACTGGACAAAGGCCTTATTACATCCCCCCAAAGGGTTGATGCAAAATTATAACTATCTAACTATCTCTAACTTGATGAATCACTTAATATGAATTATAAATGATTGTAAATATGATTATCTACCTCCAAAAAAGTTCCACATTGGCCACAAGGGTTTACAAAACCCGATGAATGATCACACATGAAGGTTGGCCTCAAAACATAAAAAAGATAATTATTTCAAAATAAAATGAATTGAAAGAATCTCCAAGATAGATCCCATTGGGCCCAAAATGCTTATATGGTGTCCCATTAAGATCCACACATTCTAGAATAGATATGCACTAAGAAATATGGACTAGGTCGGCCCCAGATGCTTTGATTATGAATTACAATGAAATTATGAGAGAGATAAAATTTTGAAAATAAATTCAAATGATTTGAAATATGGATATGTGATAGATGTCCATGTATAGATACTATATCTTGCTCTATGAGTTGAGAAATGATAATGCAGTGAAATGCAAAATGAAATTCTAAAACTGATATTGAATGAAATGCAAGAAAAATAAACGTTTTTGGTTGATACAAGATTCCTTTACAACAAGGATGTTCCTGTATCAGACATCTAGGATTGGAAGAAAAGTGAGTCCCTCACTTTCTAGGGGCTATAGGAACACAAAATTGGTCTACCTCAGCCTAAGAAATCCATGATGAATCCTCCACTAATTTTCCTTTCCACTTCACCAAATATTCCTTGTATTGCTTGTTCCTAGTGCTCCTTCAAGTTCTGGTATCCAAAATCTGCTCAATCTCCTCTAGTGGTTGATGTGGTAATTGCTCCTTCAAGTGTGCTTCATTTCTACTATTACTTGGCTATCTTTCACGATACTCATAGATGTTTGAAATATTGAAAATAGGTGATATACCCAATGTCTCCGGTAACTCCACTTCATATGCATTTCCAAAATCAAACTTCCTTAGAATCTTACACGGTCCAAACTTCCTCATCTTCAACTTATTATACACTCCAATTGGAAATATTTCATTCCTCATATACACCATAAATTCATCTCCAACAAAAAATTCCTTATGTCTTTTGTGCTCATCTACCTTCTCCTTGTACTTATTATTCATGTCTTCCAAATGCTTCTAGACTTGATTATGTAATGTCTCCATGAAATCTGCAAACTCTTTTGCCTCCACACTCCTCTTATTCTACATATAGATGTATCTTAGCTCTGTAGCTCCTACGGATGTACTGCCACAATCTCAAATGGTCTTTTTAATGTACTTCGGTTTATTGAATTATTGTATGCAAATCCTGCTTGTAGTAGAACTATATCCCAATTTATTTCCATATCTCCAACCAAAAATATTAATAGGTTACCAAAACTTATGTTTACCACTTCTATTTTTCCATCTATCTATGGGTAATATGCCAAAATAAACTTTATATCTATTTTCATATTCTTCCACAATGTCCTCTGAAAGTATCCAATGAACTTGGTGTCTTTGTTTGAAACTACACTCTTAAGTAATCCATGCAAGTTCACAATCTCCTCATTCATCAATATCATGAAATTTCTTGGTGCTTTAGTCAATCCAAAAGGCATTACTAACCACTCATATAATCCTTCATTAGTTTTAAATTCATTCTTCTATTCATCTCCTTCTATCCTAATCCGATGGTATCTAATATTTAGATCAATCTTTGTGAAATACTTTGCTCCACTCAAACAATCCATGATGTCATCCATCCTTGGTAATGGGAATCTATACTTGACATTGATCCTATTTATTTTTCTTGAATTTGTACACATTATCCACTCTCCATCTTTCTATGGTGCAATTATAGTAGGTGCCACACACAGGCTTAAACTTTATTTGATCAATCCTTTCTTCAACAACTCTTGTATCTACCAGTTCAATTCTATATTTTTTGTTGGTGTCATTCTATGTGTTGCCTTGTTTGGAAAAATTGCTTATGGTACTATATCTATATGATGATTGATGCTCTAGACTAATGGTAAGCCATCTAGTACATTTTTTGATATAATGTCTTCATACTATGTCAATAATTTTGCTACCTCTTCATTATTTTCAGTAGGATTCTCTACCTCTGAACCATTTCTCTTCTTTGGAATCAATGCAAAATACATATTTTCATGGCTCAATCCATCCAAAAATTTCCTTCCATCTACCAAACATAGTCTGGAAGTTCCACAAACTTTAGTTTTATCTTCTTCTTCTAAAGGTATCAACTTGATTCTTTTTCCATTTGAAGTTACAACGTAGGTGTTTCTTCTTCCATCATGAATTTATTTCTTATTACATTAACATGGTCTTCATGACAGTATATGACAAGCATCCATAGGCATAATATCACACAATACTTCACCCCTATATGATCCAATATGAAATTTTACCAAACATTGCTCATTCACCAATATCTTATGATCATCTTGAATCCATTATATCCTATAGGGGTTTAGATGTTTCAATCTCTTCAAATTCAACTTGGTTACCATTTATTCTAAAACTATATTATCAGTACTACCACTATCAATGATAACTTTACATACCTTTGGACTCTGAACTTACACCTGGTTCTGAACAAACTCTTCCTTTACAGTGGTTCCTTAGTCACTTCTTCAAGCATCAAAGCTCTCCTAATCACTAATGATTTTCCTTTCTTAGGTTTCCCGACTGAACTAGGGGATTCAACATGTTCCTCATCCACATAGGATGCTCTTTTGATATTCTCATTTTTATTTCCAATACTTCCTTGATGGCATTCAAATTCTATATGTCCTTCACCTCCACACTTGAAATAGGTTCCTCTGAATGGTCTCTTCTCAAGTCTTTTGTCATCTCTTTGGTATCCTTCATTATAGTAATAATTATGACCTCCTCTGTCATTGTGGTGGAAATTTATACCTTCTTTCCCTCTGTGATATGAATTGTGACCCTTTTCTTCACTTTGGTAGGGTTTTCCATCTTTGTTCTGCTCTGCATAAGGTCTTCTTTCTCTGAATTGTGGTCCACTGCTATAGAATCTCCCTCTTGTGCGTCTCTGCCTTTATTCAAATTTATTGTTCAGCTTCTCTTCCACCTTCAATGCAAGCTGACATGCTTCTTCAACTAATGTCATCTTTACTAGGCTTAATTCTTCTTGAATGTTGGTTCTCAGTCCATTGATATACCTCACCACCCTTTCTTTTCTTGATTCACTATGTCTAGTCCTAATGATTATCTTGTTGAATTATTTAGTGTACTCCTTCATAGATTTCTCCTTTTTCCTTAGGTTCTAAAATCTTTTCAATAGTTCCAGTTCATAGTCGGCTGGTATGAATTGATTCTTCAATTTTGTCACCATTCTATCCCATTTGATGATTTCATCCTTTCTTCTTCTATTTATATCTAATTGAACTTCTTTCCACCATAAAGAAACATGACCTTTCAACTCTGACTCTTTTTGGGTCTTCAATTTCTTCATATTCATAGTATTCTTCCATTTCATTGATCCAATCAATCAATTCTTCAAGGTTTAAATTTCTCACATAATTTTGAATTTTAAATCTGGGTATTTTTCTAATATTTGAAGTAGCTTTCAAAAAAAATCCTTGATCTAGTTCCTCTTCTTCTCCTTCTAGGTTTTCTTCAAATTGGTTTGCGGCCTAATCTTCATCATCACTTTCAACTACTTGTGTAGGGTTTAGACCTCACCTTCTATATTCTTCAACAACATCCAATTGGACTCACATTGCACACATTATTTCCAATATTTTATCCATTCTTCTAGCAACATTCACCATAGCAGGTGATCTCCTTGGTGACATCTCTCCCCTTGAATTGGTACAACTACCTCAATTCGGTGATCTAGCTACAAGCATTTCAACTACCTCACAGACGACGGTTGATTGGAAACACATGTAATTTTCCTCAATTTGTCAATCTATTCACCATAATGAATACCTTCAGGACTCACAAACTCACTTTGATACCACTTGGTGTAGTCATGGATGGAGGATTTAGAAAGAATGGTCCAAATCATGCATCTTAAAGTCAACACAACATAAATAACAAGAAATTATTCTACAAATATAAATCTTTATTGAATTGGTAATCTTGCATGTAACATATGCATCATAGGTGAATAACCAGGGCTCATAGGCCTATGACAAGGGCATTCAACATTACAACTGGCCAAAGGCCTTATTACAGTCCCCCAAAGGGTTTATGAAAAATTCTAACTATCTAACTATCTCTAACTCGATGACTCACTTCCTATGAATTACAAATGATTATAAGTATGATTCTCCAGCTCCAAAACGGTCCACATCCCACAAGGGTTTACAAAACCCGATGAATGATCACACATGAAGGTCGACCTCAAAACATGAAAAGATAATTCTTGAAAAATGAAATAAATTGTGAACCTCCAAGACAGATCTCATTGGACCCAAAATGCTTGTATGGTGTCCCATTAAGCTCCAAAAATTCTAGAATAGGTTCACACTAAGAAATCTAGAGCAAGTCAACCCTAAATGCTTTAATTGTGAATCACAGTGAAATTCTGAGAGCGATAAATTTATGAAAATAAATGCAAATGATTTCAAATTTGGATATGTGATAGATGTCCATGTGTAGATATGATATCTTGCTCCGCAAGCTGAGAAATGATAATACGGTGAAATGCATAATGAAATGTTGAAACTTTTATTGAATGAAATGCAAGAAAAAGAAATGTTTTTGGTTGATACATGATTCCTTTACAACCATAGATGCTCCTACATCATGATTCTTGTCTCATGTTTTATGTGCTTCTATGTTTAGATATTATACCTGAGTTTATGATTGATGGTTGTTACTATACATTGATGATGTTCATATGCTTGATTATTATTGGATATGGTTAACTGAATAATTCTATCTATCTAATGGTTGTTATGATTTCTTTGTGAAAACAAGATGTACTCATTTTATTGATTATGTAAGTAAGTATGTGTTGATCAAGATGTTCAGATATGATGGGTTAATGGTTATTTATTGCTAGTAGTAGCATTGTTATGTATATAAAATGTATTAAATTATAGGGGTTGTTGCGATGATTGATTAGATGATGCATATTTAATTTTTCATGGATGGTATTTGGATACACTTATGGATGTTATATTTTATGTTGATTACTAGATTTAATATGATATCCTCTAATAAGATTATTTTTATTGATGTATATGTGAATAGTGAAATGTATGTGTTATTCTACGATTGCTAGTTTGATTTGTGATAATACGTTATCTTATATGATAGATTTTCTTTGGTTATATGATCTGGATATTGTACTAACACTTTGTGTTGAGTGTACAGGTGGATTATAGTGTCAACGGTTGATGGGGTCATTTAGCCACTTTTGTGTTCTTCTAGTGTGATGATGGAATCAGACTCATACGGAGTTCTATGGTCTATTGGCCCCATGTTGTAAAAGTGTGTTGTTGGTGTTATGTGCTAATGTAAAAATTCTATTAATGTTCTTTTGAGTTACTTCCTTGAGTGAGTTTTTACTTTTGTGATTTTAAAGTGATTTTAATAGGTTTAAGTTGTATTTTATGTTTGGGAAAGTTGCCTAGGTATGGGGTATAAGGGTTAGTAGTTTATTTTTATCATTTATAACTTTTAAAAGGGTGTTATGACCCTCCTTTATGTCCCACTTTCAAAATTAGCGAAAATGAGAAGTAGTTATATAGTTGGGATAGTTTTGGAAGGAAGCCACCCCTTCCTCTTCTTTAAAAATCTTCTTCCATAGAGTGGAGGGAGTTCCTTGATCATTTTTTCTCTTTGTGATTTTTTTATTTGTCTTAAATTTCTTGAGGATAGAGAGGAGTGTGAAGAAGAAAATGAGGAAGGAAGGAGAAGGCTTGAGTGAAGGAGATTTTCAACCAAGGTTATTCCATTAGTGGGATTGTGCAATTTTGAGGTAGGATGTCTTCCTTTCTTGTTGAATAAATGTTAGTGTTGATATTTTTTTGTTCTTGGGGATTTTTGGGTTTTTTTTTTAGAATATGTGATTTAATGTGTTTATGTGTTCTTCCTTTGTGTTATTTAGTAGGGGATTTGACCCCCTCTTGCAAAGAGGCTGATTTTGGTCCTCCATGTGCAAGGGATTGAGTGGGTGTGGATCCCTCTAAGGGATATTTTCTTCCAGGGTACAAGTACCCATGTTTATATGTAGGGATACGAGTATGCCTTATATATATTAATTTTGTGTTGGAGGGAAAAGGGTGGATGTGGTTGGGATGGTGTTGCATTATGATGTATGGAGGCATGATGAGGATATTTACATTTGGATATTGTGATTCATTTATTCTCCCTTATTAGGTAGAGCCCCTACTCCCCCTAAGTGGATTCCATATAGGAAATATAATGTGTTAGAAATGTAATAGGGGTGTTTATAATTATTTACTATGTGAGCCAAGTATGTGTATGTGTGTAAATATAATATTGTGTGGTTGTGGTATGTGAAGAGTCTACCTAAGTGGCTAAATGATCACAAGATCAGGGGTGGGTTGTCTCACAACCCTATAGTTGGGTGGAGAGCCCATTGGCTATTTTTTTCTTTTCCCTTGTTTATTTTTAGGTTCATCAATGAAGATTGAAGATTCTTTTGTAGTTGAACCAAGTTGATTCAAAAAATCACATATGTTTTCTTTTGAAAATCAAAGGAAGCTGATATTATTTTCTTATATTGTATTTTGTGAAACAAGGGAAAAGGTTTAGGAGATATTATGAACAAGAGAAAAATAAATTGTTTTCTTATGTAGAAAGTTTTAGATGAAAGGAAGAAGATTTGATCACTTGATATTTGTAGTCTAAATAATAATATTGTAAGTATAAAGGAAATTACTATGATCAAGTTGAAAAATAAAAGTTTTGTTTTCATTGGCTACATTAAAATTATCTTATAGAATGCTAAATTTTGTGTTACTTATTTTTTGAAAGAAATGTGTTTCACAAATTGTCTTAAATATATGAGGAATAAATATTTTCATCTAAGACATGCACAAAGTGATAGAAAAACTATGTACATGAGGTGGGAAATCATTTTGAAACTTTCCTTGATTAGATTTCGATTTAGTTTAGTATGATTGTAATTTCAAAAAAATGTAAATGAAAGATTTATAATAAATAAATAAAAAATGATAATACAAACATAAAGTGAAAATAAAGATATTTGTCTATTTAAAATAACCTCCTTTTGTATATATGCAAGTCACACATACATCTATATATCGACGAATTAATTTTTGAATTTAATATAAAATTATATATATATTATAAAATATATCATATAAAAATATCTGATATTAAATAATATAAATCTTATAAATAATAATAAATAAATATTATAATTATTAATTATTTTTATAAATAAAAAACTTAAACATAAACAAAAAAAATTAATTTTTAAAGTTTTAAAAGATTTTTTTTAAAGAAATATGAGGCTCACCTGTGATCGTCAACCATGGAGGTTGCCATCATAGGTGAGAGTGAGGGTGGCCCAAATAAAATCAAATACAAGCTCTAGTAAATTTAAAACTTGCAAATCTGTCATTTATGAATTTTAACCAATGACCCAAAACAGGTAGTTGGCTAGGAATTGGTTATCAACAAACCTTTTTTTATGATTAGAAAAATCTAGAAATAAAAAATTTTAGTATGATCAGAAACCCAACACAATATGTAAATACAAATCATAGTGATATATATAAAAAAAAAAATTTGGAGAATATAGTTGCAACCTCCTATATTTGCAGGAAAAATTGAATCAACTAAAATGGGAATTCATCCCTATGAATAAACTGGAAAATCTGCATGAAAGGAAAACTCTAAATGTGCAACCATATACTTGAACTATCCATGAAACCAAAAACTTACAACAAAGCCAACTATAGAAATATAATGCAACTGATTAAATAGAAAAATTATGAATTTCAAACTTCCAACAATAAAATATCGGATGTAGATCAACAAGTCATGAAACAAGATAAAAAATTAAAAGGAGTTATCAAGTTTGAACTTAGTTATTAGTTAGGAAGAATTAGTTTAGTAAAATTTATTTAATTCAAGACCTCTCAATAAATAACAACCTCAGTAAAAAAAAAATTAGGGGTGACCCTTTGGTGAAGTGGTGGGGCTTCTTTCCTGTAGGGCCAGCAACCAAGGTTCAAATCTCGTGGGGTCTTTCCCTACCGTGTCAACAATTTAGATTGTTTGACCTTAGTGTTAAAGGGAGACCCTTTGGTGAAATGGTGGGGCTTCTTGCTTGTAGAGCCAAAAACCAAAGACTCATACCCTTACTATCATACAATTTTTGGGGCAACCCTTTGGTGAAGTGGTGGGGCTTCTTGCCTATAGGGCCAACAACCAAGGTTCAAACCTCACGGGGTCGTTCTCTACCGCATCAACAAATGGAGATTGTTTGACCTTGGTAAGAAGGGGAGATCCTTTGGTGAAATAGTGGGGTTTCTTTCCTTTAGAACCAACAACCAAAAGCTCATATTCTTAATATCGTATAATTTTTTAATCTTAATTATAATGGCAACTGTTAACTCTCAAAAATTCAGGTTTGAACCATGAAAGTTTTCCAAGCTTTCACAACGCTTTAGGGTAACATAACAAGGTTTGAAACAATTAAACCTTCTACTCATTCGGTGCTGCTAGACCTAGGCGGGTGTACCTAATTGAATTGAGCAGACTTGACTTTTAATCTTTTCCTATTGCCCTAATTTGTCCATGATGGCAGATTGAAATAGACAAAATAAATCAAATTTGGTATAAATTGTATATCAATATCCAAAATTAAACCCTAATATGCTTAGTTAATAGATGCAGAAATGTGAACGAAACTAAAGAATGAAAAAATGAAAGACCACTGCCTTATAGGGTTCACAGAGTCAAGAGAAATCTAAAACAAGTTTACTTGTTCTGGCAGACATTCAAGTTGTTTAGCATTTTATATGGTTCATAACTTGTATAAACATGCAAGATTGTGATTATTGAGTTCTTCTTAATAATCCAATTGACATTCCCTAATTACTATGATCAATCCAGAGAATTTAATCTTTACTGGAAAGAAACAATTAATTGACCATACAAATGCAGCAAATGTGCATTGACGAACTAGGTAAAAATATGTTTACACCAATTCAAATAACCAGAAAACACCATTATAGAGACAACTTCAATAATACTCTCAATAAATATCATAAACAACTAATACCAGAAAATGTCGCATCATCATATTATATTTTCATTGATATCTCCATGATTTTACACATGTAACCAGTTTCACCCTTTTTAAAAAAAAATTGTATTCTGCCATATCTTTTCTATCCTCTATCTAATTCTACCCCTTCATATTGTTTTCAAAATGGACATTTATACATTGAGGATACGAAAGGACGCGTCCTTTCAAATATAGGAAAAAACAAAATTCGAAACTAAAGATAGAGAATAATTAAACTTTAGTTAGCCACAAGTGAGTCGTAGTGAGGTAGTCCAAATAATCCTGACATTTATATGTATCCGCATCCTTGACAGCATTCATGATCATGATTTCCATCTTGACCATTTCCTCATTTTGCTCGCTCACTTCCTCTAATGCTGTATTCTCTGCAGAAGCTATCTTCATGATTCCATTCAGTATTGTGTCACATTCATTCTTCCATCTAGTGGCATATTTCAACTCCCCTCTACCATTAGAAAATGTGACCACAGCCTTCTTGGCAGCTTCAATTAATCATTGTTTATCCCCTTGCAATTCCTCATAGAATTTTTGATGGCGACTGATAATATGGTTTGCAGCTTCAAGTGCAGTACTGTTAGCCTCCTCATTCTTGGCCATTTCATGAAATTTCTCCATAATTCATCCATCCATCCTGTCATGCTCCTTCAATGCAGTCAGAGTACTAGAATATTTTCCCCATAATTTGTTCAACTAGGATGTCAAATTATCCTTCCTCCTCTTAAAAATTGCAACAATTGCTTCATACTTTCCCTAATTATAGGCACTTGACCCTATCCAATGATCTTTTGTTTGAGAGCTTTCTCCTTGAGTGAGAATTTTGGTTGGATCAATTGAAACAACAATCAATTCTTTCAATCTATCATTTTCTCGTAACATTCTCTCATTACTTGCCTTATACATTTCTCTTTATCTTATCAGTGCCTGGATCTGTGCTTTATTCAATTTTGCAATGTCTTTCCCAATCTCTGTAGTAACCACAGGATCAGCCTCTCCAACCTTTAGGGTCATAACATGGCAAAATGCCTTCTTTGTATAAATTACCACTGATTTCCTATGGGGGGGATACAAAGCCCATATCATCAATGATCCCTCATTAGTATTATACTTAGAACTTGCATACACCTCTGTCACCTTTTCCTTATCAAGTTTGTGTGTGGTGTTACTATCTCTTAAGAAACTATCAAAAACCAAAGTAGAGTTCAAATCAAGTCCAGGAAAAATCATGACACCAGCATTCTCCAACATTTTCCTCCCATTTTCAGGAGCCATATTTGTCATTTCATCATCCACACATCTTCTCAATTGATCCAATAATTGCTCTTCATTCCTGAAAGTGACAACACCAACATCTTCTCTTATTTCTTTCCCCTTCAGTTTGTACAAGAATGCTTTGAATTCTGGAGAATTTATAAACTCATCATCTGAAACAAATGATCTGTATTCCATATGCCTTGCATCAATATCACCACTTTCAATACTCTGCTCTCTAGTTGGGAAAACATACTACTGAGTCCTTAACCTAGATATTTTCTCTGTTCTGCTCTGTGGCATTTCATTCATTGGGGTTTCCTCATCTCCAGAAGACAATGTCCCCATATCCTGTAACCCTTGGTTATAAATCTCAACCACCACCTCTATTTCCTCTTCATCCAAATTCCTAATCATATCATCAAAAGGATAAGGTACATGCTGATACCTTCCAAAGTTAATCCTTTCTTTGGCTGAATTGATATATCCTTCAGGGTCAAAGTTTTTCCTAGGTGGTCCCATTTTCACGTTATAATGCAACAATCTATCATGGATCGAATCATATCCCTCCTTATCCAACACAGTGAAATCACCAAAACATAATGTACTAGGCATGAAAGCCTACTTCCCATAAGAACTAAAAATCATCACATTGTTGTAATCCATTTGTCTAACAATTTCCAAATATGCAATTCTGTTTGGAACTGTCCTTGGTAGAATAAAAGGGGTACCTTCAAATCCATACACCCTGATCATTGTAGCTCCTTCCAAACAATACCAGTCACCCCAGTTATGATCAATTGGCCCATTGAAATCTTTGGGCCGAAGAAACCTTTTAATCTCATTAGTCAATGAATAGTTACAAGGATACTTATACAACTTGTACAAAGTTTTCACAAAATATTCTTCAAAGTGGATGAAACTAGAATTGGAAAAGCTGCTATCCCAAATAGTAGTCCACAACTGAACAGGAAATGCCTCACCCTCCTTACCAATTTGAAAAATTCTCATTTCTAGAGGCCATACTCCCAACTCCTGTCCAAAATACAACACCAAGTGCATCAACAATGAATAATGTCTGAGATGAACAATAGAAGCTCCACCCTTTATAGCCACCAATCCTGAATCAAGCTCCCTAGCAATATATGAAGCATAATCGAATGGCCTGGAGTTATGATACTGAATATCTACTGTGATAATCATTGGCACAATTGACATGAGTTCCGGGGCATCCATCCCCAACACTTGACACACTGAGAAGTATGTGTATTTCATGTAAGGCTCAAACAAATCTACATGATAAGGAGGCCCCTCACTATCTTGCAGAGGTTTTGATTTGCTACTCTATTTAACTCTATGAATAGGCAACCTCCAACCCTTATAGATTGTATCCATTCTTGAAAATTCTTTTTCCAACTCTTCACAAATGATCTCCTCATTGCAAAACCCTTCCAATTTGAAAACCTCACCCACTGCTTCTTTAGACACATATATTTGTGGTTTTCCAGATGGGTCACATATAGCCTTATGTTTTGGATCACAATTGTCTGCAAGCACTTTTACTAATTCTGCATTTACAAAAATATTAGGGCACACTAGTTTCCCTACATTTAACTTCCATGGGTTACAGACTGGTTCAAAAGGGTGTCTTCTATGGTAATGGAAATTGAAAAGCTCATAACCTCTTATGGCAGTCCAAACATCACCTATGAACTTGCACTTGTCATCTAATTTATCAACCTCTACCCTAAGCTGTGCAGACCTTCTAGCTTTAGGGCCCGAGCTAGGTAATTGATCAATAAGGTCTTGGTTCAACCTCCTCTTAGTGCCCTCATGCTCTGTATCAACCTTTTGTTTCTTTCCTTTCGATAGACTACTCACAACAAGCTTTCTACCCTTACCCTTCCCAGAACCAGAGAACTCCATTCTCAACCTTATAGAATCAAAATGTAAAGACCAAGGAACAATCACTTACAGTATTCCACTTGAGCTCCTCAAAATGAAAATGTCCTGGTTCTCTGCTTAGCATGCCAATTCACCTGCAATCAATTCAGAATTGAAGAATTGATATAAACTTCACTGTTATATCCCGTCGCGCGATTAATGAAGCATGAATGAAAATCCATTTGAAACTGGCACTGTCACATCAACTATCATTTCGATGAGAAACTTTCAAATCTAGGGCGAAGTACTTTTGCAACATCTATTACACCCTTCACCAAGACATAACATGGTCTTATCGACACTTGGGATTAAAAAAATGATGACTATCACTTCCTTTTGTGTCGCTATAACAATTTTGAGTCGGGGAGATGTTACATAGCCTTCATTGTGTCATGCCGATATGCATTCTTCCAGTCATAGTCGTTGAGACAAAATCACCCTTTCACTGATGAACTCTCATTTCGGTGTGTCCACCAAGTTTTCTCACCGAAGAAATAAACCTCACCAATCAAATAATACCTTCGGTAAGACAGAAAAACTTCGGGAAGACCTATATCGATGCCAAATGTCTTACTGACATCACTCGTCCATATTACTCCTATTCAGTAAAACTCACCTCGAGCTGCCTGTTGGTATAACTTTCAAACTTCGGTGTAACCTATGTCAAAAAGTTCTTCTCCTGGCAATGCATATCTCTATCGACATACCTTTCAAATCGGAAAGACCCCAATACTCTCTCCAATAGCTTTTTGGATCCCTTTGTATTTAGTTTGGCAAGACAAGAGTCACTTCTCCAAGACCTTCCTCGACGAACATAAGTCTTACCGAGACATTTGCTTACAAGCCAATCGGTAAGACATTATGATTTCGTTATGACTTCATGCCGATACCCACTAGTTTAGCTGAAACGACCCCTCCACATGCTAGTCGGCAAGACCAATTGAATTCACCGTGACACTACAACAACGCCCCAACATATGCTGATATGAGTCTTCTCAGTCGTTGAAACAAAAGAAAAGTCTTGCTGATTGTTTGCAACAAATACATGTTAGTGAAAAATATATTTCGGGGAGAATTTTACTATGTCTTGCCGATATGGGTCTTTCAATGAAATAAGAAGAGGTAGACGGATTCAAATCGGTCACATGACAAAAATAAGCAAGACAATACAAAGAGGGGATTTTATGTTTATGATAGGGACTTAATGTTGGAAACTCTTGAATGCAATAGACTGTAAAAATTCAAAATTTTACAGTTCTAACAGTGGCTTCGTCTAGGGATGAATGATAGCAAGATCATTGCAAGGATTTAGAGTTCTGGGTGACTAGACCAAACTTAGAATGATGGAATATGTGAGCATGATGGAACAGAATGAGACCCTATACTACTATACATGGAAAAATAATATTGAAAAAAGGAAAATCGGGATTTTCCATGTACTTGCAAGTCCTGTTCCTTTTATATCCTAGACTACTGTGCATGGAAAAGAATTTTAAAGAGAATCATAAGGAGTTTTCCATGCACTGGCAACCCTCAATCCTCTGTGTTACTTCAAGAGAAATTTTTTTTTAGAAATTTCCCATGTACAGGCGATTCCAGATCCTCACCAGCCATATTCTGTAGGTAGTATGAATCTTCGCCTTTCTTTCCTACCACCACAAAAGGCCCTAGCCACAAGGCCTCAAACTTCCCATGTTTTCCCTTCTCCTAGCACCTTGCATTCCACATCAGTACCAAATCATTTTCTCCAAATTTCCTATCCTTTGCCTTTTTGTCAAATAAATATTTCATTTGCGCCTACAACTTTATATTCTGATTTTGAGCCACTCTCCTTATTTCATCCAGTTCAACTAGTTGCTCCATCCTTTCCTCCATGGGTTCAAGAATATCCAAATCTTCCTGAAGAACAAACTTATAAACTGGTAACAAGTTCTGCAAGGGCATCCTAGCCTGTGCTCCATACACTAACTCAAATGGGGACTTCCCAATTGCCTTCTTCACTGTAATTCTATCAGCCCATATGGCTAGTCTTAATTTCATATCCCAAGCCTTCTTGTTCTGACCTAGCATCCTTCTTATAATCTTCAGAAGACTCTTATTGCTAGATTCTGCTTGTCCATTAGCCTGTGGATGATAAGGAGCTACATAAGAAATGACAATACCATATGTGCTATAGAAGCCTATGAATTCATCTGATCTGAAACACATTCCATTGTCAGTGATCAACCTCATTGGTTTACCGAATCTAGTAATGATATTATCCATCAGGAACTGTGTCACCACCTTACTTGTAGCCCTTTTAGTTGGAATGGCCTCTACCCATTTAGTAAAATAATCAATGGCCACCAATATCCAGCTATGTCCACCACTTGATTTTTCTTGTATTTCCCCAATGAAATCAATTCCCCATTGATGAAAAGGGGCATCAACCTGCATGGGTTGAAGTGGAAAAGCCCCCTGATACTTCAATTTTCTAGAGAATTTCTGGCAATCTTCACATTTTCTCACATGTGCAAAAGAGTCATTAAAGACTTTTGGCCAATAATATCATGCCCTGAGAATTTTTTGAGCAGTTGTTTTTGCTGAGTAATGTCCTCCACAAACCCCTTCATGCATTTCACTGAAAACATGTTTAGATTGAAATTCATCCAAACATAACAATAATATACCATCCCTATTTTTCCAAAATAGATCTCCACCCATAAAAACATATTTAGACACCTGTAACTTCAACATTCTTCTCTGGTTGTCATTCATTCCCTCAAGACACTTCATGTATTTAAGATTGTACATGATATCTTTATACCACTGAGTATGTTCAATGCTTGCAATTACATTTTCTTCTTCTACATTGCAAATCTGATTTGCTTCAATGTTTGCCTCTGCCGTTAGTTTAGCCAAACCCTAACCTCTGACTAGTTTAGTAATTTGTATCTCCATGTCAAATTTTCTTGGATTTTGTTGATCCATTTGCACCTTTTACCTATTACTTCAGATTGTGTCAAAATATCATTGATTGTTGCATGAGGAACATAAGCAATTACCCTAGCTCCAACAAGATATGGTCTGAAAGCTTTCATAGCTTTCACCAGTGCAAATGCTTGCTTCTCCATTATATCATACTTTAATTCAGATCCCTGTAATGACTTACTAAAGAAAGATACAGGCTATTCATGACCATCTTCATTCTTCTGTAGCATAACAGCTGCAATAGTATGCATTGAGGAAAATGAAAAAATTTGAAAAGGCTTTGAAAAATTAGGAGACTTAAGAACAGGGACCTCCTTGATGGCTCGTATAATAGATACAAAAGCATCCAAAGCCTCTGCCGTCCATTCTATCTTCTATCCTTTTCTCAACATTCTTGCTATGGGTTTAACAATCTCAACAAAGTTAGAGACAAATCTCCTAACAAAATTTATCTGTCCAAAGAATGATTGTATTGCCTTAACACTTTTAGGCACAGGAATTTTATCAATGGCCTCAACCCTTTCGGGATCTATCCTAACCCCTTCCTTTGAAACAATATGTCCTAAAAGTTTACCCTCTGTAACTGCAAAATTACACTTCTTGGGGTTTAAGCTAGCACCATATTCAAGAGCTTTTATAAATACCTTTTCCAAATGATGGACATGATCTTCAGCCTTCTTGGAGTAAGTAGTGAGGTCATCCTGATACACCACCATGAGAATATTTATCAAATCAGCAAATTCCACATCCATGGCTCTTTGAAAAGTCACCCTGCATTAGTGAGATCAAATGGCATTCTCAAATAAACATACGTTCCCCAAGGAGTCGTGAATGTTGTTTTGTATTGTGCAGATTCTTTAAGCTTGACCTGATTATACCCTGAAAATCCATCCATCATAAACAACAATTCGCAGCCTGTCACCTTATGTAATATGGCCTCCATATTTGGCAAAGGATAATTGTCTTTAAGGGATGCTATGTTTAGATTTCTAAAATCTACACATAGTCTGATATCTCCATTTTTCTTTCTGACAGGGACCAAATTTGCAACCCACATTGAATGTCTAATAGGCTTAATAATTCCACCATCTCTGAGCTTCACCAATTCCTCCTGCATTTTAGGCTCTAGAGTTGGATTTATAGGTCTTTGATTTTGTTTGAATGGTTTAGCATTTGTTTTCAATGGTATTTCATGCTGAAACAATTCTTCTCTATATGCTTTTAGATCCTCATAAGAGCAAGCAAATACATGTTTATACTTTCTCAACAAATCAATCAGCATTTTTCTAATTGCAGGACTTATCTTTTTACCAATGTACACCTTTTTTGGTGCCATCTCAGTTCCCAAATTAATTTCTTCAATATAATCCTTTCCAACTAGTGTTTGCTTCATTAAAGACCGATCATTTCGATCATATACCCTCTCAAGTGCCACCAAGCCTTTAGGAAGTTTATTTGTCTTAAGTTGTAAAATCTCCTTCCCAAATACTGTTTCTTTTCCATCAACTTCCTCAACAAAGGCATTGAAGTCGATTTATTGGGCTTCATATTGGTCTATACAATGAAGGAATTTCAAAAGATCAGTGTCATCATTAAAAACTTTCCAACTATATACATTATCGGGCACAATAGGCCTAGTCTTGAGTTCAATTTGTGACACTCCAACCAATGTAATATCATCTTTCTTCAACGCTACATTAGCTAGAAAATCTGCCATTATATTCTTCGACCTATCTACCCACTCAATTGAGAAGGCGCCAAGCAATTCAATTGTATCCCATACAACATTTCTATATTGCTTTAGTCTTTTGTTTTTTTTTTTATACTTTGACCTAACTTGTGAGACAATTAACTTTGAATCTCCTAGCACAACCAACAACTTGATTTTATGCTTCACCGCTATATTCAGCCCAGTTAATAGAGCTTCATATTCCACCACATTATTTGTACATTCAAAATTTAACAAGAATGAATACTTAAATGTAATACCTTCAGGCGAAACAAATACTATCCCAGCTCCATTGCCTTCTTGGTTGCAGGCTCCATCAAAATACATTTTCCACACACCATTGTGGTTGTGTGCAACATGCTTCTCAATAGGATGACTATTAGTCAATTCTTGTTGTGCTGGCTCTATATTAAAACTCCCAAGATCAACATCACAAAAATAGTTGATTTGGTCTTGTGGCACATAATCAATAAGCTGATTCATCCTTGGTTCCCTGTACAACTTCACCTCTTGGTCATTTACTAGAATTGTTGCATAAGATAGATCGAATCGGACATTTCCACCAATAGCTACTATCCACTGTCTTGATAAAAGCATACCGAATTGAGGAGGGGTGTCTATCACCGTTATATCAATATTATAAGCTACTTGAGGGTAAGCAGCTAACTTGATTTCTACATATTTCATTATACCCACCACGGGAACAGGTTGGTTATCCATTGCATAACATTTTCCTTCATATGTATCCACCCACATGCCCAGCTATTTCATCACTCCTACTGGCATAATATTCATGGCAACACCAGAATCTATCATGCAATTCCTCAATAATTTGTTATTTATGAGTAATGTAATAAAGAAAGGATCAACTTGTGGCAGACTTGTCAACACATTACTCAAGCAAATTTCTAGAATGTTTACTTTATCTTACTTATTTTTAGCAGTCATTTTATTTTCAGAAGCTACATATTTTTCATTTTCATTTGTTATCAATTGCACTGCACTGTCCCTATATTCTTTAATTTTCATCATTTCAAGAAGTGGGATAGACATCTTTACCTGAGACAAGGCTTGAGTGAAATCAAAAGAAGAACCTTCTACTTTAATCACTTTCTTTTGTTTTGATGTTTCTCCTTTATTCTCTTCTTTTTCTCTTCTACCTGGCAGATCTATCTTTTGAATTTCTTTGTCTAATTCTTCTACTGCATCCTTTTGGATAGGATTTTGTTTGCTTTCTTCACATTGTTTGTTTTCAATCTTCTTTGAAACTCCTTGTACAGCTTTCTGATCTTTCATAAAGATACCCCTAGGGACACCTTCCTTCTCATTTACTGTCATATTTCTCAACCAGTACTTACTCTTTGCTTCTTCAACTGCAGCAACAGTTAATTTCTCTATTTCCTCATCAGTAAGTCTCCTCACATTACTGTGAGCAAGAACCTCAATAGGTTGTGGTTCTACACAATCATCCTCATAATTAGAAAAGAATTGCTGCTCAACCATATGGATCTTGTACCTTTGTTCTGCAACATCATATTCATAACCTCCTTCCTCTGAAGATGAATATCTTTCCTCAACATGGCGAAGAGCATTTGAAGTTAAGTAGATCTTGTGATCTTCTCCACCATCTTCCATTAACACTCCCTCCTCTTGCATCCTCTGGGCTACAACACAATACTCAGGGGAATGTGGTTTATCGCAAGCTTCACAAAAATAATTGTTATTCACCATATGCGTTCCCTTCTTTCTCAATGGATCAGGAGTATCCTTGTCTCTAGGCCTGTCTATCATAGGTTTTCCATCTTTCCAGTTTGTGTTGTAAGGCATATCATGCAACCTAGGCCTATCCTTCCTATATGTGTTCTCTTGCTTATATTGATAATTATTGTTTTGTTGATGAGCCCTAGGGTTGTCTCTCTTATTCATTATCCCAGTAGCCTTTCTGTTGTTCTCAATTGTTAATGCTATCTTTTGTGCTTTAGCTAAGTCCCTTAGGAACCTATTTCTCAATTCATACCCTATTTTAGGGTCAAATGCATTCAGGTAAACACTTAATGCTATAGAGTCCGGTAACTTTGATCCAGGAGGTATTCTATTCTGCAATTTATTGAATCTTCTGTTAAAATCAAAGATTGAATCATTCTGACCCTTCTGAATTCGTATTAGTTCATGGAGAGCAGCATCTGGTGCACTTAGATTCCCAAATTGTTCAAGAAATTGATCTTGAAATATCTGGAAGGAATAAATATGAGTTGTTGCCAGGCTATTGAACCGATCCCTAGCTTCCTCAATAAGGGACATCATGAATAACGTCATATGCAAATCTTCATAAGGCACATCCAAATCCTGAACAAAAGCCTTGAAACTCCTTAAATGATCCTCGGTAGTGATTGCATTACTCCCTGTGAATTTAGGCACCAAATTTCTCCAAGAATCATCCATAGGATAAGGGTACAACTGAAACCCTGCCAAGTCAAATTGTCTTATCATAGTAGTATACTGATACTGGTACATAGGGTTATTATATTGTAAATTTCACTGTGGCACATGATGCTGACCAGGAGGTGGATGATTATTTATATGTTGTGTGGGAATATGCAGTGGATGATTTGGCTGTCTATATTGATTCCCAATTTGAGGGTGAGGGATCTTTGGTGGTTCAAAATACCTAGTACCATTATTACTCTATTTATGGGGTGGTATATACTTTGGGGAAGAACCAGATGTGTGAGCAATGTTCTGGGCTTTCTGCAATTTGAATTCTCTTATTGCTTGAATCATTTTGGCCTTTTCTTGATCTTCCCTCTCCTTTTTCTGAGATTCAAACCGTGCTTTAACTTCATCATAAGTTAAAGATTCATAATCTTCTTAATGAATTTCCTGATTAGTAAGTCCATTCTGATTACCTTGCATTTTTTGGTTGTATTCATATTGAACCCTGAGTCATTCAGCTTTGAGTCTAGCTTCAAACTCGGCTTGTTTCTGAGAGTTGTAAAAAGGATTCCTCAAATCCTCTAGGGTACAAGGCTCTTCAGTTGAACTATCTTTCCATTTGTCAAAACAATTCTCACCAAAAGGTATTGATGATTTGTATTTCTTTGTCAAGAAAATCTCATCACTTTTCCCTTTACCCTTGTCAACCTTATTATCTTTATGCATCCACCTACTATCGCCAGGAGGAGCTCCAGAATGACCACCCCTAAATTGAGATCTTCTTCCATTCATATTGCAATGTTCAAATCAGAGTCACCACACACTTTTTTTTGAAAGTGAGAAAAAGATTGTTACTTATTATTCCCAGCAGAGTCTTTATATAGGACCTTTGACTCTATGATTAAGGCGTAGATTCTTTGTTGTTCCCCAAAAGAGTCACCAATTTCTTAGCTCTCCCCTCTACCATCAGAAAATGTGACCACACTCTTCTTGGCAGCTTCAATTAATTCTTGTTTATCCCCCTGAAATTCCTCATAGAATTTTTGATGGTGACTGATAATATGGTTTGCAGCTTCAAGTGTAGTACCATTAGCCTTCTCATTCTTGGCCAATTCATGAAACTTCTCCATAATTTTTCCATCCATCCTATCATGCTCCTTCAATGCAGTCAGAGTACTAGAATATTTTCCCCATAATTTGTTCAACCAGGATGTCAAATTATCCTGCCTCCTCTTAACAATTGCAACAATTGCATCATACTTTCTCTGATTATAGGCACTTGACCCTATCCAATGATCTTTTGTTTGATAGCTTTCTCCTTGAGTGAGCATTTTGGTTGGATCAATTGAAACACCAACCAAGTCTTTCAATCTATCATTTTCTCATAACATTCTCTCATTACTTACCTTATACATTTCTCTTTCTCTTATCAGTGCCTGGATCTGTGCTTTATTCAATTTTGCAATGTCTATCCCAATCTCTATAGTAACCATAGGATCAGCCTCTCCAACCTTTAGGGTCATAAGATGGCCAAATGCCTTCTCTGTATCAATTACCACTGATTTCTTGTGGGGGGGATACAAAGCCCATATCATCAACGATCCCTCATCAGTATTATACTTAGAACCTGCATACACCTCTGTCACCTTTTCCTTATCAAGTTTGTGTGTAGTGTTACTATCTCTTAAGAAACTATCAAAAACCAAAGCAGAGTTCAAATCAAGTCCAGGAAAAATCATGACACTGGTATTCTCCAACATTGTCCTCCCCTTTTCAGGAGTCACATTTGTCATCTCATCATTCACGCATCTTCTCAATTGATCCAATAATTGCTCTTCATTCTCGGAAGTGACAACACCAACATCTTCTCTTATTTCTTTCCCCTTTAGTTTGTACAAGAATGATTTGAACTCTGGAGAATTTATAAACTCATCTAAAATAAATTATTTGTATTCCATATGCCTTGCATCAATATCACCACTTTCAATACTCTGCTCTCTAGTTGGGCAAACATATTGTTGAGTCCTTAACCTAGATATTTTCTCTATTCTGCTCTGTGGCATTTCATTCATTGGGGTTTCCTCATCTCCAGAAGACAATGTCCCCATATCCTGTAACCCTTGGTTATAACTCTCAACCACCACCTCTGCTTCCTCTTCATCCAAATTCTTGATCATATCATCAAAAGGATAAGGTACATGCTGATACCTTCCAAAGTTAATCTTTTCTTTGGCTGAATTGATATATCCTTTAGGGTCAAATTTTTTCCTAGGTGGTCCCATTTTCATGTTATAATGCAACAATCTATCATGGATTGAATCATATCCCTCCTTAGCCAACACAATGAAATCACCAAAACATAATGTACTAGGCATGAAAGCCTGCTTCCCATAAGAACTAAAAATCATCACACTGATGTAATCCATTTGTCTAACAATTTCCAAATATGCAATTCTGTTTGGAATTGTCCTTCATAGAATAAAAGGGATACCTTCAAATCCATACACTTTGATCATTGTAGCTCCTTCCAAACAATACCAGACACCCCAATTATGATCAATTGGCCCATTGAAATCCTTAGGTCGAAGAAACCTTTTAATCTCATCAGCCAATGAATAATTACAAGGATACTTATACAACCTGTACAAAGTTTTCACAAAATATTCCTCAAAGTGGATGAGACTAGAATTGGCAAACCTGCTGTCCCAAATAGCAGTCCATAGCTGAACAGGCAATGCCTCACCCTCCTTACCAATTCGAAAAATTCTCATTTCTGGAGGCCACACTCCCAATTCCTAACCAAAGTACAGCACCAAGTGCATCAATAATGAATAATGTCTAAGATGAACAATAGAAGCTCCACCCTTTACAGCCACCAATCCTGAATCAAGCTCCCTAGCAATATATGAAGCATAATCAAATGGCCTGGAGTTATGATACTGAATATCTGCTATGATAATCATTGGCACAATTGACATGAGTTCCATGGCATCCATCCCCAACACTTGACATACTGAGAAATATGTTTATTTCATGTAAGGCTCAAACAAATCTACATGATAAGGAGGCCCCTCACTATCTTGCAGAGGTTCTGATTTGCTACTCTGTTTAACTCTATGAATAGGCAACCTCCAACCCTTATAGATTGTATCCATTCTTGAAAATTCTTTTTCCAACTCTTCGCAAATGATCTCCTCATTGCAAAACCCTTCCAATTTGAAAACCTCACCCACTGCTTCTTTAGACACATATATCTGTGGTTTTCTAGATGGGTCACATATAGCCTTATGTTTTGGATCACAATTGTCTACAAGCACTTTTACTAGTTCTACATTTACAAAAATATTAGGGCACACCAGTTTCCCTACATTTAACTTCCATGGGTTACAGACTGGTTCAAAATGGTGTCTTCTGTGGTAATGGAAATTGAAAAGCTCATAACCTCTTATGGTAGTCCAGACATCACCTATGAACTTGCACTTGTCATCTAATTTATCAACCTCTGCCCTAAGCTGTGCAGACCTTCTAGCTTTAGGGCCCGAGCCAGGTAATTGATCAATAAGGTCTTGGTTCAACCTCCTCTTAGTGCCCTCATGCTCTGTATCAACCTTTTGTTTCTTTTCTTTCGATAGACTACTCACAGCAGGCTTTCTACCCTTACCCTTCCCAGAACCAGAGAACTCCATTCTCAACCTTATAGAATCAAAATGTAAAAACCAAGGAACAATCACTTACTGTATTTCGCTTGAGCTCCTCAGACTGAAAATGTCCCGGTTCTCTGCTCAGCATGCCAATTCACCTGCAATCAATTCAGAATTAAAGAATTGATACAAACTTCACTGTTATATCCCGTCGCGCAATTAATGAAGCATGAATGAAAATCCATTTGAAACTGGCACTATCACATCAACTATCATTTTGATGAGAAACTTTCAAATCTGGGGAAAATTCCTTTTGCAACGTCTATTACACCCTTCACCAAGACATAACATGGTCTTACCGACACTTGGGATAAAAAAAATGATAACTATCACTTCCTTTTGTGTCGCTATAACAATTCTGAGTCAGGGAGATGTTACATAGCCTTCATTGTGTCATACCGATATGCATTCATCCAGTCATAGTCGCTGAGACAAAATCACCCTTTCACCGATGAACTCTCATTTTGGCGTCTCCACCAAGTTTTCTCACCGAAGAAATAAACCTCACCAATGAAATAATACCTTCGGTAAGACAACAAAACTTCGGGAAGACCTATATCGATGCCAAATGTCTTACCGACATCACTCCTCCATATTACTCCTATTCGGTAAAACTCACCCCAAGCTACCTGTCGATATAACTTTCAAACTTCAATGTAACCTATGTCAAAAATTTCTTCTCCTGGCGATGCATATCTCTATCAGCATACCTTTCAAATCGAAAAGACCCCAATACTCTCTCCAATAGCTTTTCGGATCCCTTTTTATTTAGTTCGGCAAGACAAGAGTCACTTCGCCAAGACCTTCCCCGATGAACATAAGTCTTACTGAGACATTTGCTTACAAGCCAATTGGTAAGACAATATGATTTCTTTATGAATTCATGCCGATACCCACTAGTTTAGCCGAAACGACCCCTCCACATGCTAGTCGGCAAGACCAATTGAATTCATTGTGACACTACAATGACGCCCCAGCATATGCCGATATGAGTCTTCTCAGTCGCCGAAACAAAAGAAAAGTCTTGCCTATTGACTGCAACAAATACATGTTAGTGAAAAATATATTTCGGGGAGACTTTTACTATGTCTTGCCGATATGGGTCTTTCAATGAAATAAGAAGAGGTAGGCGGATTCAAATGGGTCACATGACAAAAATAAGCAAGACAATGCAAAGAGGGGATTTTATGTTTATGATAGGGACTTAATGTTGGAAACTCTTGAATGCAATAGACTGTAAAAATTCAAAATTTTAGAGTTCTAACAGCAAGGACAGGGATCAGGAAGAGGAGCGAAGGGGGAAATTTGAATTTTGGAGATTATGGAGGTGATGAAGGAGATGATTCAAAGGAGGTATATGGATCACCAGTGGGAGGTGACTTGTGGTTGGATAGGTTGTTGTTGTCAAGTTGGGTTTTGGCGGCTTGGTTGCTAGTTGTTGCTATTTTCCAATTGGGTTAAGGTGTTGTAGAGAAAGTTGTTGCCATGCAGTTGGGACATGATAGTTTTTCTTCTTCATCATGACAGGGTTGAGGCTGTTGTTGCTCCTCTACTTTTTGGTTGCTTTTCGACCTATCTTTCCTCTTGTGTTTTTCCTATGTATCTCCCTTATCCATTGATGGGTATGGGGTTGGTTATCCTAAAGAGAGTGGTGCTTTCAGTTCTTTTTGTTGTTAAGGCTACAAACTTTGTTGCTTTATGGATTAAACTAGATGAGGAAGGGAACCCCTTTTTTGTGGTTTGGTCCTCCTAGTTCATGAAGTTTTCTTTGCTGAGGGGGTTTGTTTTTGAATTATGGGTTCCTTTTTTTTCAAATCTCATTTTTAGGAGATTATGCTATAATCTCTGATGTGAAGTTGTTGTTGTGTGACCATTCGGTCTTGAATCTCCCAAAGATGATGAAGCTTATTCTTATGAAGGGTTTTTTTTAATCTTATGAAGGTTGTTTTGGGTTATTGGTTGAAGACACCCGTGGTTTTAATGGTCTTTGTTCTAGCTGGTGTTGGTATGTTGGTGGTTGGGTTATCTCTTTTGACCCAATTTTGTGAGTTGTTTGTGGATTTTTCAAATTCTTCTAGCTAGTACCTGATGCTTATGTTGCTAAGGGATGTTGTTTCAACCCTTCCTACTGAAGTCACTTACTACTGAGATCTTCAACTAGTGTCTCCTATAGAGAGGGAGATTGTTCCTTTTGAGTTGGAAGCCTCTTCTATTGAGGTGAAGTTGGTAGTTGTTTTTTGGTCCCATTTGAGGTGGAGCTTAGGTAGGTAGGAGTGAAGTGGTTTTGGTGGGAAGGGTTCCATTTTATCCTCTCCTATAGAGGGGAGCCCTATCCTTTAGAGGTGGAGGTTGGGTTGGCTTTCCAAGTGGGATGGTACTATAGGGAGGCTAATGATTCCCAAATTTCTGTCGTGTTTTCCAAATCCCCTTGATCATTATGGTCATTGTTTTTCTAGGCTCATATTTTATTGTTCTAAGCGGATGGTTTGTTGATGCCTAGCTGATTTAGGAGGTGCTCAAGTTTAGTTAAGGGTTCAAGGTCCCCATTAAAACCTTCTTGTAAAGGGCTTAAGGCCCCTCTAAAACCTATTTTGTGTAGCTTGCATTGTCTTGTCTATCTCTTCAAGGGTTTTGATGGTCTATGTCTTAAATTTTACAGTGCTTTCTTTGATCGGGTTTCAGGTCCATTGAAAACCTATTTGTATTGGGTTTTGTGTCCCATCAAAACCTTCTTTTCCCCTTAATAAAAAAAAATTGTTCATATCAATCAATTTCAATGTGAATTAAATTTAAATAAAAATTAAGTTATTAAACTACTATTTCTTTTATTTGTGAAATGATGAAACTTAACATTCCCTATTTAAATAAAGGATGAAAAATTGCAATTACATAATCACTCATTTGTTTTTATGGAAATACAAATTGAAAAATTAATTAATTTATGAACAAGTTATTGAATTAATTGTTTACATTGTAAATTTGACATAAATATTAGTGGTGATTAAATTTGTTAAATCACTAAGCAATATGCAATTCTAGGAATTTAGTAGACAACTCAAGAAGTTTATTCTCAATATTTTAGGATAGTATATTTGAAAATTGATAGCTTTAAGTTAGTAATTAATCATGTATCTATTTAATGACTATTTTATTATTGCATCTAAAAAAAATTCTTAAAGGAGGAACCATTATTATGTAGTTGAAACTATTAAACACCATTATTCTAGACTCAGCAAAATTAGCTTCAACTTTAAAATCAAGGGTTCATATTTTCTCCTTCAATCATTGTAGTGCTATAAGACCATACAACCATATAGACCTTGAAGGAAAAATCTAGTTAAGTGCTTTCTTAGACTTGTAAAATCAGATTGTAGAAGTAGGACTTGAACATTTAGAGGATAATAATTGTCAAACCTTAAAGAATGAATATAAAAGGAAAGAATGAATATGAAAGGTTAGAAATTCAATTAGAGAACCTAATATTCTATAGGAAGGATAACCTTAGTCAAAATTGAAAGGAATTACTTGTTAGACAATCAAATTGACCCTCATAGTTGGATTAGGATAACTAAGTGTAAATTAGGAAGGAAACATATAATTAGCCTAGTGCGTAGATTAAATTCTTATCTTGTAAATGTGAAGCGATGTGATGACATCGTAAACTTGATGTCATCAATCATGAATTAATTATCCAAAAACTTTAACTGGTCTTAGTAGCAATAGCAAACTAAAAAAAAATTGTGGTTGTGTTTGATTTAGGTTGAAAAAATTAGGGCATGAAAAATATTATAGGAATTATGGCCTTGGTTGAGAGCCTCTTGAGGTTTAAAGTGACCACTCTCTTGTGTTCTCTTATTGTGTTCGAGCATACGTAGGTCCTTAGTTTCTTTTGTAGGTTGCGAGAAACATGTGTGTTGCCCAATTTTCTCGTGCTTGGATTGTTGAGGAGAATTTGTTTGGAGGGTTAGTTATGCCCTTGATTTTTCCAAAAAGTGCTCACTTGAATTTATTTCCTTCATGTTACCTTGAATCTTTGCTATAAGTGATTGTTGAATGAACTTGTAAGGTCCTAATTTTTTCTATATCCTCTTGGTGATTTATGGTTGTAAAAAACTTATTTGAGAAAATGAATTATTATGTTCTTAGATTTGATTGAATCTTTTATACTCTCATGTGAATGATGCATTTTATTATGAAAGAGATTATATTTTTTGATGATATTATGTTCATGTGCTTGAAATGGGGAAAATAATAGTGAAGTGGTAATGATTTCATAAAGAAACCTCGTTATGTGTTCCTTGTTGTGATTATAAAATTTAATTTCCTTCTCATTTTATGGTGAATTGAAATTCCTTCTTAGTGCATCATGCCTTGGTCTTAATTTAAGTGTATGTCATATGTGTGAATTGAATATGTAGGTGTGTAAGAGAAATATTGAATTATGTAGAATAAATCATTTGGTTGGATGAATTAGGTCCCAAAATTGCAATCCTCTCCTAGGATTCTTGAGGGAACCTAGGTATGATATTAAATTGCATCAATAAAGTTAGAGAAAAGGGGTGTAAGGGGGTCATATATATGGAAATCCTAATAAATTATTTATAAAGGTAATGAATGATTAGTGAACATTTCATCTATTAATTCCAAAACTATGATCATTTTTCTACAACACAGTGTGCATGTAATATAAAATGAATAATGCATTGTAGAAGCACTATGTTGGTGTGACTTAGATTCTCCAACTATATTATTGTTTCTAGAGAAACATATCAATGTTATTTCTTTATATTAAAATTAAAGATGTGTGTGGTGTTTAATACATGCTAGGAATGATTGGTAGCCAATAGAATATTGAATAACTGTACATGTAGTGTTAAATGCATGTTTGACATGATTGGTGGTCTCTTGCATATTTGAATGGTTGTGAATGTCACATTAACCAATTGAATTATATTATCCTTGCTATAAGTTTGACATTTGAATAATCTTCACAAGCTGATGATTTTATTTTAAATTATACATACCACCTAGTATAATAAATGTTTGTCATAATTATGGTAGAACATTGAGTAAAGAGTTAAGTACCTAATTAAATCCTTCTTAATGCATGTAATTAGTTAATGAAATTTATTATTAGATGAGTATAATTACCATACTTTATATATTTTTTGTATATTGTCAATTAAAAGAGAAGTTTGTCATGTGTGTGTTGTTGTGATGCACCACCTTGTGAATGGGAATGTAGTGTTTTTATTTAATTAGGATAATTTATTGATCTTATTATGGCTTGGTGTGTATATTTTTATGTATCATTGAGCTTATTTAGATGTCATTTGGTGCTTGCAGTTGTGAAGCTATCGTTAAATTTAATTTATTCCTTACAAAGGTTATTCTAATTAATGTTTGGGGTAACTTCGTAGATTTTTTTTTACATTTATTATATAATTTTGTGTAAGGAAGTTTTCTTCGACACTAAGTAATGGAATATAAAAGGAACTTGTACTCTTATACTCCCTTGTGGATGTGAATACCTTGTGTTAGTGCTAATTTTGTGTGTTGTGAACATCATGCACATGAATTGTGTACCCATGGGATTGTGGTATTGGGTACCCATCCATGGATTGTGTGTTTGTCTACAAGTATGGTGGAATAAAGCTTGTGTTTTTTTATTTTTTGTACACCCTATTGATAAACAACCTTGGGTTGAGGAATTCAATATCTGTGAAATTAAGTAGAAGAGTGGAAACTTAGGAAGCTATGGTGACATGTTGTGACATTGGGATGGAGTAACCTTGTCATTCATACCTTTCTAAGAGAGAGTTATCTCTAATTATCCTTATGGAATGGACCATTGAGTGGCTCATAGCACTAGCCTATCCTACATTATTCTTGATGGTACTATTGGCATTTGGTATATGGTTCTTGGTATAGGCTTGCTCTTACTTGGGTATCTTATATATACTAATTTTAGCACATATTATATTTTGGTAACATTATCATTATGATAGGGATGTTAATTATGGGAAATATAATTAACTTTCTATCATGTTAGATCATTATTTATGTGGTGATTAATTTATGCTATGCTATGATGATTTCCATGTATGCATATGTTTTTAAATGATGCTACATTGCATTGATGTTTTGACATAATGTACATGATGATGACATGTTGCTGATGGTAGAGAGTTGGGGTCAAGGACATAATTCCACATATTTATATGTGAAGGCCTACATTTTATACTATTCATACATGGTTTTTGAGTGATTTAGGGATGCTTGTGCACTTGTAGAGAGGACCTCATGTTTTTTTGATCAATTATGTCTAATAAAATATGAGCATGCATTATTGTGTGACCTTTGGCCATGTGGCGTGTGGCTAGTGCGTATATATTTTGTGAGATGAAGTTCATGAAATCTTAAACCTTCCAACAACAAAGAGTTGGGCATAATTCAAAATTTAGAACCTTTAATAATAAGTTCAAAAACTAAGCCAACCTCCAACGCAAAGAGAGAGTCGGGCGATTGGGCCTTTTCATAACTTTTGAACTCATAATGATGAGTTTGGAACTTTAACAAACCTCTGATTTTATAACTCTTGATGTGACCAGTGGAACACTTAATTCAAATGAAAACTTCTTTTTAAAACTTTACAAGCATTATTACCATGAATAAAATATCTCGAATGCATTTATTCATTTTTCAAGCATTTGAAAATATATCTCATCAAAATTATACCTTGAAACCATGACTTGACCTAAAAATGAAAAACTCCATATTTTCCTCATATCAACTCTGTTTCTTCTAAAATTTGGACAATAAAATAAATGGGCCCTCCAGCACACAACCCAAAAATATTTTAATCTTCGTCAATCAGAAAATTAAGTTTCGCCCACATTTGTAAATTGTTGATGAAAAAAGTGAAGCTTCAAATCTTGCAAACCGTAAAACATCTTGATGTGAAAATAGACCGAACTCATTGGAATAAGGATAGGATTAATCCCATGAAAGGTAGTTGCATCAACTCTTTTGGTTTTTCAAATTTAATCATTATTTGTGATTCGGCAAGCTCAAGGGTGTGTAAAGAAAATGCACTAAAATTTGAAAAAAATCAATGTTCAAATTGGGGGATAACATCAACGGAGCACTCATGAATGCAATAGGGTGCTCATTCCCTTCATCTTCCTTTTGGGTTAACATGCTGGCATAGGAATGATTTGAAACAAAAGAGTAGATGTAGAATTTCTTTAAATAATCTAGACCTACCAGCACTGGGGCATCATCCATAGCCCACTTAATTTATTCAAAATCTTGCTTAGCTTTAGGTGTCCACTCCACCTTGGCATCCTACTTAAGCATAGCATTCAGTGGCTTGAAAATCTTGGAAAATCTTGTGATGAACTTCCTGACAAAGTTAATCTTTCCAAAGAAATACTTCATTTCTTTCTTGCTACTTGGGAGTTGAATCTTCAATATAGCTTTTATGCCTTCTGGATCTATAGAGATCCCTTTCTCTGAAATCAAATGTCCTAGCAGCTTTCCTTCAATCACTTCGAAGATGTATTTCTTCAGGTTCAATTATATATTGAGCTCTCTACATTTATGAAAAAACTTGCACAAATCAAAGACATGGTCTCCCCTTTTCTTTGAGAACACAATGAGGTCATACATATATATGATGTTGTATTTTTTGATGATATCTTTGAAGGCAATGTCCATGGCATGCTAGAATGTTGCACCTATATTAATCAATCCCAAAAAAATTCTTTTGTATGAAAATATCCCCCACTTTGTGGTGAACGTCATTTTATGTCTATCTTCATATTGCACCATTATCTAATTCTATCTAGAATAACCATCTAGGAATGACATCATTTGAGACTCTTTGACAATTCGCAAAACTTCATCCAATGATGGCACCGGATAATTATCCTTTTTAGAAGCTCTATTTAAATTTCGGAAGTCCACGCACAATCGGATTTCACCATTCTTCTTTCAAACTAAAACCAAATTTTCCACCCATGTGGAATGCCTGATAGGGAAGATAATTCAGGTAGACAACAACTTTTGAACTTCTTTAAAGATAATTGGCTCCAGCAACGCATTGATCAGGCATTGAAATTGCTGAAAAGGCCTCACGTCTGGCTTGAGGGGAATGGTATGAGTAATGATGGATGTTTCATAGGTTTTCAAGTCTTCATATCCCCAAGTAATCACATCATGATAGTTGTTCAAGGCATCAATAATACCTTTTCTTTCCTCTAGTAAACACACCTTACATATGAACACATTTTTAACTTCAGCTATACCCATATTATGAGCATCACATTGATGATCTATTGACTCTTTTTTAGCCTACTGGTCTTTATCCTTGATCTAATCCAAATCAAATATCCTCTTTAGCTAAACCATACCTCATGGTATTGTGTTAATCTTCAAGTTCATCACTCCCTCTATATCAAGTTTAGCCTCTTCAGGTTCCAGATCATCGATGAATTGGGTGGTGAATATATTGAAACTCATAATGAAGTCCAAGATGTGCTTATCATCATTAAAAACTTGGAAATTGGTGACATTGTCAGGCAATGACAAGGTAGAGGTAAGCTCTACAGTGAACTTCTTTAGACCAATTAAGGAGAGAGGTTGGAGGGTGCTCCAGTCTTGAGCTAGGGCATCAATAGTTTGATTCTTACCGTGTCGGATCAGTTGAATGTTGAACACATCTAAACCCTTTAGAAGATCCCATACCATGTGTCTATAATTTTCTAGCCTTCTATCATGACAAGAGTCTAGTTTCCTAAATTTTTACACTACTAGATCAGAATCACCAAAGACTTGTAGCATTCTAACATTCTTTCTTAGTTCCATTAAAATTCCATGAACTAGTGCCTCATATTCTACTATATTATTTGTGCAATAAAATTGGAGTCTATGGGCAGAAAAATACGTCTTACCCATGGGATTGGTGATTTTGAAGCCAACTCCCACCCCTTTCTTTGACTTAGATCCATCAAAACGTAGTGTCCAAAACTTAGGAAAGATCTATCTCTTGGAGTTGGTGGATCATGCTTGCTTCCTTGGTTCCACATTCGGTTATGTACCATTGGGTGCCTGGGTAAACCCGAGTTGTCTTTGATTCTAGTGTTCTCTTATTTATTCCTCAAAGGTAACTTTCCCTTTCTTATGCTCAACTGGTTTCTAGCATAATCAACATTCAAATTCAAAGTGAGTTGTGTTGTGGACCCTACACCAGCTTGGTAATAATAGCTCTTGAAAGTCCATTCTTGCTCCTAAACTGAGTTGATCCTGGATGCACTTCTGCATAATTTTTTGGAATCCACCTAGAAACCCAAGATGGCCATCTTCGCAAAATACTTCATCTTCAGACTCAATCAACACTTATGCACTACTTGGGAGGGAAGATAGATTGATAGGTACATTGTACAACATGAGGACCTCCTCCATGTTTGCTTCCTCTTGGAACTCTTCATTATCATGGTAGGCCACAGGACAATAATTACCCATCTCTATTTCTACAAATAATACGTCATTCATATTGTTATACTCAGTAATCAGGAATTTCATCCTAGGCTCCCTGTCAACATGAATTTGATTAGGTAGTCCTTTCCATGGCAGCCACAGATGGGAATAATTTGTTGCAGCATAGCCATTTAAAGCTTGATTAAAATCCCTTCCTAATATGATCCCATAAGTGTCTGGGATGTTAGCAACTTGGATGCCAGTTACTTGTTGCACCCTTGGGCTAGCAACAATCTGCATGGGTATATAGTTCATTTCCCTGACTATGTTTACCTTGGTATTGTCTAGTTGAGTGAATTTTTCATCAGGAGGGGGTTAGAGTTATTCCCAACGCCTTGCATAGTACCAATGGCATGACATTGGTTGAGGCTCCTGAATCGAGCAAACAATTGTGCAAATTCTTGCCAAATATTTTGATGGTTATCAAGAAAAGAGGTGTTTCTAATTTCCATTGAAATAACCCTACTGAAACATTAGCTTGGGCCACTTGAGCCTTATCCTTATCACTATTCCTATCCTTGGTTTGTGCTTGGTTTTTCTTGTTGGCAGTAATTTTATCTGATTGATTTTTATTAGCTTGTTGGTTTGGAGGTTGATCGATTTTCATCCCCAAGATTTCCCTAATCATGGGATCACTGTTGGAGGTATCAAAGAAAACCCTCTTAATACCAATAACATAAAAGTATGCTATCTCTCTTGAAAGGTAATTTTTGCAACTAAGTTTTAGAAATCACCCCAAGGTCTCTCGAGTGTCAGGTCATGACAATGTTTAGAATAGTTTAATTGGTTGATGTGATTTGTTGTTAATCACAAAGGGAATTTATGGTTAGTTGAGCATGGATGGAATTGGATCTGCAAAAGGATTTTTATGGAATTTTGGAAATGAAGGACAACTGCTACAAGTTCGGGACAATAGTCTAAAACTCCTCTTTACTCATCAAGTATGGCTTTGTGATGATGTTGGAACTTTGTTCTAACTCTAGTCTTCAAGGAAAGGTAAAAAGGGAAAAGGGATAAGAAGTTTCCTAAACCTGCAACTAATATTGAATAGTAACAATGGAGGATGCTACAATGGACAACCTTCCTAAAAATTAGTTTCACCTAATTAAGGACAACCTATAGTCTCATAAAAATAGTGCAATCTTCTAGGGTCTACAAATTTTAAACCATTCATTCACCATTAAAGTATGAATAAATATTAAACTTGAAATACAACAATGGAAATAAGCTTAGACTAACTTTA